>JADDOH010004340.1:0-28912 GCA_016648135.1 Agrypnia vestita
GAAGAATTCTTGAATTCTTAATTCCTGATTCACTGATGACTGACATATTCTTATCAGTATTCAGTTGGTTTGCCATCTTGTTATAATATTTACATTTCATTTTCGCTTATATTTATAACATTTAAATTTGCTACATATTGTTTCTAGAATTTAAATGCAATATTTATAACAGATACCCAGTTGAATTTCTTAAATAATGCGCTTGGCGATTATCGGACAATTGTTTCTTTTTTAGGCAGACATAAATCATGTGCAATGTGTGAACTTTTAATTTGAATCCGCCCAGTTGGCCTTTATCCCACTTTTCCACACTGCCCCGAACATCCCAGGCGTTGATGTGTTAATTACAATATGATAAATGAGCTCCCCGCTGTTTATATTAATATCCCGAGATATTTTGGCGGCAGATGACCGCCATGTTGAAAAAAGTGAACGAGAACCGAGCGAGCGCGCGGAACACGTTTGGGCCGCGTAGAAAGAGAAAGGTATACCAGAACAACTTCATTCAAATGTGAAGAACAAGTGAAATATAATGAAATTTATTAATTAATACTGATATTACCGGTAGAAATCCTTCACTAGAGATGTACTAAATATATAATATTGTCACGAGATGCTAAATGATTTAAACAGTGCATTATCGAGGATTTCTGGAAGAGTTTGGATGTTTAGAATGAGTTAAAAAGAACTGGAAGGATACAGCATAGTTGATGTTTTGACAGAACAATCGTTAAACGATTCATTGCAAAGTATCAAAGTACCTACCTGCGTGCGAGGGGTGTTCTAGTAGCAAATAAATGTGATAAAAAACATCTAAATAAAGTTTTTTTACAGGCAAGTGGAAGTGGTTCTCGAGTGACGATTAGTATGCATTACGAAACTGGGCTCCAGTTAAATTTGTGTTCAGTGACTTTTTGTGTAAAATAAAACTTTAATTGTTTTTAAGTGTTGCATTTTGACTCTCACCGCCCATTTATAAACAATAAATATTTGTATGATTTATTACCTTATTTTTTACTAAAGTTTACAATGTATTATGGAGATTGGTCGCAAATGAATTGATTTAATAGGCTTATGATCTGTACGAGCCAGCTTATTTAAAATATCATTGCTTAAAATTCCACTTTAAAATGTGGAGGTATCATAGCTGCGAAATCTATGTATACTATGTCATGAGAAAGACGATAGATGTCTCACTTTATATTAATATTTATGGAGATATCCAATAACAAAGTTCGCTTTTTTTTCAATATTTCTGACAAATTTTTTGCAGCAATTTGAAGTATCAATACAGTAACATATATCTAGGATGAAAAATTCATTCGCTTTAATACGAATAAAATGATAGATTTTTTTTACAAGGTTTTTATTGTTTTATTTGAGTTTTATAAAGGCAAATAAATTTGATCTAATTGATATAAGTTTCTGTAATGTTTCTGCAAACTCAAAATTTTTGGCTCATTATCAAGACAGGAATCTACGAGTATAGTTTTTGCTACTTGCTGTGAGATACCCTGTATATTTAAACAATTAAATTGTAATGACTAAGATTGTAATTTAATACCACAATTATTATGTAAAAAAAATACGCACACACATAACTAGTAGGTCAGTAGCATCATAGAATAAATGATTATGTAAATTGATGAAATTAACGCCACTTTGTTTCATTAAGAAATAATTAATAATTATATAGGGAAGTAAATTACTGGGTAAGGCTTGTATTATATTCCTTGCCTTATATCTGCTCATTTAATTATCTCCCATAACCGGTTGTTTATATTCCATGCAAATGCAGCACTAGGAACAGTTCGCTGCCCAGCGGAGAAAGCTGAAATCATTTTAAAATTTTGATTCGCGTCATGTTTCATCCACCATTCCATCATTGGCCTTTCAAACGTTTGAAAGCATTTAATCTTATAAAGTGTGAATTAACTGTGAGTATTATTCTTATTTATTGTATTTTGTGCCTCTCTTACACGCTTGTATCACACGACACTTGCATACATCATGCGACACATTTCACGAACACCAAAATTTTCCGTGGGTGCGGTCGGTACTCGTTACACGATATATGGAAGGGTATAGGGTTAGAGGATAGAACTCCTCACCTCTTGAGGACTCGTAACAGATGGTTGAATATATAATATATTACTAAAACAATAATTTGCTTGAACACAGCATAACCTAACATAACTAACTAACGCATTTTCATTTCACACTTCACATCTGGCAGACGTTTTATGACAATTTTTCATTTCAACGAGTCTTTAACTTCGATACTAATATCTAAAAAATTTTACAGTAGATACTGACGATTCTGTATAAAAATATATATAATATGTACTATATACCTATGTAATATGTTATATATTATATAATATAAAAAAGCCTATACACATTGCTGCTCTTTACTTTATATTTTTAATTTTTATACTCATGTTTTGGTGCTATACAGATATTGTTTAATGTATGTGCTTTTTGAAATTTATATTATATTCTTTATGTAAAAGCCTATACCTAATGGGCGTAAACAAATAAATAATTAAATATATACTATATAATATGTACTATATACGATATATTCCGACGAAATCCGTATAAAAATATATATAATATGTACTATATACCTATATAAAAGAATGACGACGTGTTCCCCGACTTTAAAAAAACACGTAAGATTTTTAAAAATAACTAATTTGCTCTTTTATGAAAAGGTGCCAAAAAGTATTAATAAAAACCCAATAAATAAATTCTACAAAATTTATTTATTGTATACAAATTTTAATGAAGAAAATATGGTCACAAAACAAATTTAAGTTCATAACTAAGAAAAATCCAAAATAATTTACAAAATAATGAATATTAAAAAAAAAACTATTCATAACACTCCCAGATAAAAGACGCGCTCGTTTATGGCCGACTGGACAAAAATTATTTTCATCGCGGGCGAATATTAAAAATATATATATTTTTTAAAATTATAAATTAATTTTGGAATATCTTATCTTAATAACTATTAGTATTAGGACGTTGTTGCTTAAACGTTTTCGACTCATAATTCTTCTGATCCTCTTCAAAAAAAGCAAAATTATTTTGATTGTTGATATTTTCAATAAATGATTGGTGAAAAGAGTATATTTTTATTAATGACGTTAATACAAGATCAATCAATAATTTATTATTAACCTTGTTTATGTAATCACTTGAGCGTTGATATTTCTCAGAAATTATGTAACCATATTTATTTAAAAATAATTTATTCGAACAAAGTATTTGAAATAAATATTAAAAATACAACTTATCTAATAAATATTTAAATTAGATTTATTTTGCAGAAATCTATTTATGCATAGCTTTATTGAATGTATAAAATACGCGCTGCACATATCCTAGATACGTCATGCGTTTTTTGACTATTTTATAATGTACTAGCTGCGCCCGCGGTTTCTCCCGCATGAATTCAATTTGTAAGAGTATCGGTGAAAAATGAAAAATAAACTACTCGTCCAAACAATGTTTTGTAAAAGGAAATTTTAAATAAAATCTCCCTGACTATAAGTAAATTTATTTTGATAAGAATTTAACATTACCAACTTAAATCATCCCCGCAAATTAATATTATTATTATATTAAAATATATATTCTTATATTAAAATTTTATATATCTTTAAGTCATATATTATCAAATTGTGAATCAACCTTAACATATAAATACATGTCGTTGAAAATTTTTTACAGGCCTTTTTTATAGAAAGCATTCATATATCTCGTACCGTTAAAGCAGCGTTCGTATGAAACGCATTCACTCGAACGATTTTTCGTCGACTTACGTTGCAAAATTGGTCTCCACAAAAAGCCCTTTTTTATTTTAATGGGATAATATATAGCCCCTGTCCACCTTGAAAGTACATTCTAAATATTGGTGAAAGAATATTTAAAATCAGATGAGTAGTTTGAGATATTACCTCCTACATCCAAATATACAAACTTTACATCATTGTAATATTAGTATAAACTAGCCGTACAGCCGTGAAAAATCACGGGACATCATAATTGTAAGATTTTGAAATTAAAAATTCGTGAATAGAAAACCTTATTTTTTTAAATTAACTTTATATGCTTAAAATTAAAATTAAAAATAATAAAATAATTATATAAATAAAAATGTCAAGTCCGTGTAATTTGATGGAGCGACCCTTGCGTGTTTCCTGATTGTCTGAATTTGTAATGTCAGCGTAATTCCAGAAAGTTACGGACGTTAAGGACCTACAGCGAAATTATATTTAGATGATTAATTTTACTGAAATTCTATTTATGCACAGCTTTTTTTATTGTGTAGAAAACACGCTGTATGTTTCCGTGTCATGCGTTTTTTTATCTATTTTGTAACGTATGATTGTGATCACGTGACGAACAAAGCGATAGATTGTAAAATAACTAATTAACAACTTTATTGATGCTAATAGAAGCAGATGATTCAAGAGCGCCATAAAAATGTAACCACATGATATAAGAAGTCAATTAAACGAACTTTCATTGGGTCTATCGCTCGTTTTATATCCCTATCAATAAGAGATTAAGCCGTCCGCTATTTTGATTTAAATCTTATTTAATTTAACGAGCTATTAAAATAATTAGTGGTGCTATAAATCGGGCCGCGCGCTATGCCGTGTGGGTTTTTAAATTCTTTTTTTGTTCCTGTACTAATATAATAATACGTCACGACCCGCGGGCCCGGGGGGCACGAGACGGAATGAGTGTGGCGGACACTGACGGCCCAGTGCCGTAGCGGAACAAACAAAAAATTATTATAATGCGTATTAAGGTACATATCTTGAATTCTTTTTTGCTCCGAACATGTATATATACGAGGTCAGTTCAAAAAGTATCGCGAATTTTCAATTTCCGCAAGTTACGTATATTCGATTTTCGATTTTTTGTGGCGTTATGTTGGTACTCATGTCTTTCACTTATGCCGACAATTTCGGCCATTTTGAATGTTCAGTTAATTTTTAAAGCTGCTTTGCTTGCGCGTGTTTTGGCTCGTCTTCGATTTTTGCCTATTCCAAAAAATAGATCAAAGAATCTGTATCAAATTTTATGTGAAAAACAAAATTAAGTGCGCGGACGCATTCCGAATGTTAACTGTGGCATTTGGTGAAGCTACCCTGGGCCGAAGCAACGTTTATCGGTGGTACAAAATGTTCTCAGAGGGCCGAGAAAATGTGAACGACGAAGACCGTGCCGGACGCCCGAGCACGTCAACATCAGACGAAAATGGAAGCTGCCGCACGAGCCAAAACCGAAAAAGCACGCCAAATTCGGTCAAATGTGAAGGTTTTGCTTACAGTTTTCTTCGATTGCAGGGGCGTGATGCATCATGAGTTCTTGCCACAGGATAGAACGAACAATAAGGAATATTACCTGCAAGTTATGTGCAATTTGCACGAAGCAATCAACCGGAAACGCCCGAAAGATTCAACGATTGGCCAATACTATTTTCATCACTTCATCAATGTTTTCGTCTGATGTTGACGTGCTCGGGCGTCCGGCACGCTCTTCGTCGTTGATATCTTCTCGGCCCTCTGAGAACATTTTGTACCACCGATAAATGTTGATTCGATCCAAGGTAGCTTCACCATATGCCACAGTCAACATTCGGAATGCGTCGGCGCACTTAATTTTGTTATTTACACAAAATTTGATACATATTCTTTGATCCATTTTTTGGAATAGGCAAAAATCGAAGACGAGCCAAAACACGTGCAAGCAAAGCAGCTGTCAAAAATTAACTGAACATTCAAAATGGCCGAACTTGTCATAAGTGAGAAACATGAGTACCAACATAACGCCACAAAAAATCGAAAATCGAATATACGTAACCTGCGGAAATTCAAAATTCACGATACTTTTTGAACAGACGTCGTATATATGTATTTTTTTCTTTGTTATTCTTTTTTTCTTAAAAGAGTCGACCGCCTTCAAACAGCTAATCAGCTAACAATAAATGAATAAAAAACTTATTATTATTATTAAAACAAATTTGTGTTTTTTTTTTTGTAAAATTTCGAAAATTGATTCATCATACTTTTTACGTTTAACTTACATATTTTTTGATCCTGTGTTACCTGTTAGCTGCCAAAATACCCCGAACTCAAAATGTCATAATGTCAAAATCTTCCCTACTACTATATTTGATCGAGCAATTTTCTGATTTTAAGTTATTCTGGTTGGGGTTTCCTACAGGGAAAAATTGAACTAGAAGCTCTCTAGATATGAAGATCCCACTACTAGTTTGCAGCCAACTTTTGCGTTGTTTGTTCCGATTTCCGTTCTCTTCGTCAAGCTATTCCAAATCCGTTGACAGGACCACTTTAACACACCAAATGTTTAATTATATTTTATAGTTTTTATCCGCCGCGACTAAATTCAACCGCTGGTTCGAGATGTCTCAAAACAATCTGTCTCATAGCAACTGTCACACACAGAGAACTCCGCGCTCGTAGGTATTTCCTTTTATAAAATTCCCGACCAGAGACTAACAGATTTTTGCTCGAACAATATTGTACATCTACGGAAAATATTTCAGGTTCGATGGTATAACGTAAGTCTGGCAGTCGCTTGCTCCTACTCTAGTACGCCAATGCCCGTCGCCCGCTGGGCTCCGCTCCTCGTACCGGCGCATTCACACTCGTACAGCGTTTTTACTTCTCTCTTTTCATTAGCCATTTAATACACCAGCCTCCCAGCGGAGGTGTTGGCTAGATTTATATCTCGACTAATGTAATGTGTCCCAACACAGTTTACAAATAACATCTTCATTCGTTTTGTGGCCGGCGAGGCACCGAACGGATATTTAGAAAACGCGATCGGCGCGCATGTCTCGATAACTAATGTGTGAAAGGAGAATATATCATTCAATTAACCTTTCATTCCTAAATCATTATTTATCTATTTATTTGACAACAACAACCGTCGGTAATTTATGCGCAGTGTTTTCTAAAAGTAGTAATAAATCAATTTCAAAATTCTGACCGAGAAGAATATTATATTTATGAGTTACGGCTTTTTTATAATGATTGGAGTTCTTGTTCCAAAAACCTGGATCTCCACTCTGCTCTAGATAGGTAGAGATACGTGTGCGGTTTTCTGTTAGAGGAAAGCTTTAATTTACGAAGTTTAATAAAAATACGCGATTTTTTTTAAGTCCAATTGTCACAATTAAAATGGCGTAGGATATAAATAATAATACGTTTTTTAATTTATTTTATTTCCAGAAATTTAATTAAAATCACTTTATACAATTAATTAATCTTAAGCAAAATTAAATTAATCGCAATAAAATCTGCCATTTCTTAATTTCTCTTTATCATTTTTGGAGGGTAGGATGGGGCGATAATATTTACATCAGGATTTGTACTCTTAGATCCTATAAATGGAAGACATCAAAATACATAATTCTCTATGTAACAATGTCTGTTACTAACTACACTAAGACGCTACTAGATGGCGTCATTCACAGCCTTAATTCGCGGCCGAAAAAATGCTTAAAAAAATTTGCTTTCGCGATAGTTTTATTTGTTGTTACCTATAGTTTATCGCGATAATTTGTTTGTCACTCACAATAATATTTGTCACAAACATGAAAAGTCCGTCATTTTTGTGTTGGTCGTAGCCTTAGAGTATATACAATCCGATACAATACAATACAATGGATTGTATATACTCTAAGGTTATAGCTAGTTCAATATAATAATAATACACATTTACCTAGGTACATTGTTCAAATTAAATAAAAACTCAAATGTTCCTCATATTTTCAGGGTAACAACGTCGTGATAATATTATGTAACAAAATAGACAGGAACTACTTTTTTACGCGTAAACTTTATATGAGAAATGTCAAGCCATTTTTGTCAAATGTCAATATTTCTATAAACATAGCGAAAATGTTGGTATTAATTTAAAATTTAGAAATTGTGTGTACAAATTAGTATCTAGATATGTATGAAACAGATTCATTTCTACCAACTTTCAAAATAATATTCATCACGTCATAATCGACACATATATAATATTATTTTAACTGTACAATTTTATTCGAACTGTACAATGTTAATGCTATTCAACAAAGCTAACCATGGTAAGAAAACCATTAAAAACTGGCTGGATGTTAACTTACTAGCTTTATATATTAAAAAAGTAAATATCTGAAGTTCTCTGTTTTTTTACAAAACTAGCAATTCATAAATGGAACAACTTTAACCAATGCCAGTGCAAGGAAAACATGTACAGAGACAAAATTACATATTTAGGCATTTGGATTAATCACAACCTAAGATGAGATCCACACATAAAAGAACTTGCTGCTCGTATCAGAAAATTATATTTTCAAAAATTTATGCAACATTAAAAGGACATTAAAAGTGGTTTACTACGCTTTGTGCCAATCCGTTCTAGGATATGGAATAATTGGCTGGGGGAGTGCCACAAGAAATATTCTCGACCCTAATATCAAAGCTCAGAAATCCATAATAAGAGTTATTTTCAGAAAACCATTTTTACACCCAACAAAGAAACTTTTTCAAGCACTTAGCATTCACATACAACAACTTCACGTTAGAACTGTAATTATTCTTTATCGCAGTGATACTGCAATACATCATATGGAAACACACCACTACATCACTAAAACCACTTCACATAAAAAAATACAAGTGCCTCATACGAAGACTTCATTTGGACAAAGACACTTATGTATACTTAGCACCGAAACTTTTCAACCCCCGGGGCTATAAGACAAAAGAAATTCCATCAGAAAGTCTCTTTAAAAAAATGATTGGAGGAAGAATTTTTACGGTGTCCATGTAAAAAATTGGTCTAAAATCAATTTAAATTGTAAAATTTATTCTTATTCCCAACTTTTAGTGTTTTCCAACATTGCATAACCTTTTTGATTTTATCATATCTTGATTTACCTACGCTTTTTATGTTCTTACATTTTTTTTAAATAGAGATGCGAACACGGAATACGTGCCACATCAATATTCTTACTATTTTCAAACTAAGCTAAAGGCTTGTGCTATGAAAATAAGACTAACTTACTAGTCCGGAGTGGAGTGGAGGACATTTTGTTGCCTTTTATGATGTCTATCTTACAATATTATTATTTCTTTCTCCTTTTTTCTTCTATACAAACTGCAGAAAATACCTTAAAATGTGAAGGCATTTTCCCTAGAACAGGCCTAGCCTAAATTTAAAATTGGCAGATAAAATTCTGTTTATATTTTCTGTGAACAAACAAAAAATAAAAAATAAAAAAATAATAGCAGCCAAGATTAGACCCGGTGGTATTTGAATATAGCTAATTAGAACCGTCGAAAGAATTTAGAAATATGAAATAAAGCTACGCGTATGTTGCAAATAATTTTACGCAAAATCGATGCCAAACGAACACGAACTAAATGTAATAGTTATCAGGCTCGCGTAGCGCAGTTCTTTTCCTGAACTGGCGCTTTTTCAAAATGTGTTTAACCACTTCAAGCCTTTTTCTGCAAAAAATTGTCTAAAACGAGTCGATTTTTTATTGCATTTTAATAATCTATGTATAATAAAACAAAATGGTTTTTGCCGCCCAAACACATAGGATAACTGACCCACACGGAAATGCGGCCATGGAACGCACTAATCATTGCTATATTACCCGTATCGGTACGAGCGCGAGCATGGAATGATTAAATACAATAGTTAATCTATATTTAATAAACGCGACATTATTTTATGTTTTATATTTTTAACGCTTCATTATTTAAAATAACATTAACGATTTCTGTTATTTGATGAATGATTTTTTTTAAATAGAGAGGCTTACACAGAACACGTGTCACATTAATATTCTTTATATTTTTAAACTACGCTTAAAAAATACGTATTCATGTTTGAATTTCAGCTTTAAATTAATTATTTATTAGTTATTAATAGTTAACTTCTTCAAAAAGAGCAAAATTATATTGTGGTAACATTATTAATATAATTAATAAAAATTAACTTTGTTTTTACCACTTCGGTATGTACCTATTGAAAAATATCAACATGTTTCAGAGCCCATTGATTGTGATTATTTTTATATAGGAAAAACGTGTAGAAATTTTTATGTTAAAGTTAAGGAACATTTGAGGCATTTAAGCAACAATAATATTCCGAATTTTCTAACCATCTTTTGACTATGGGTCATTAATTTGATATTAATAAGGGTTTACAAATTTTACATACAAGTTATGCAAAATCACACTTTGATAAATAAGAAATTTTGAAAATAAGAAAAAGTGTTAATAGTAAATTGAATATTATAAATAACCAGGTCCCTTTTGCAAATAGTTATCTTTTAAATTTGTTTTCATGTTAGTAGGTACTTCATTATTCTTCATTTTCCACACATAATTTTTATATTTTTACTGTCTATACTTCGATTTTAGATTTTTAATTTTTAAGTTTAATTGTATCCTATCGAAAGGGCCATGGGCTCTGAAACATGTTGATATTTTTCGATACATAAGTGTTGAAAACAAAGTCCATTTTTATTAATTATATTAATTAGTACATATTACATTAATTCATTAACTTTTAATTTTGAGTATACATTATATCTTAAAAAAGGAACAATTGGCCCCGAAACATGTTGATAATTTAACAAAATAGTGGTTTATATAAAGTTTTTTCCTGTTAAGTATAAAAATGTTTTTGTTTGTAATATCATCTGTTTTAAGAAAATATAAAAGTTGTTTTTCTTCCTCTTTCCAAGGCCCACTTCCAAGACAAGGCTCTTCCAGTTCAAGAGAATAAAACACCTGGTAATACAGTACATTATGCTTTTACAGCAGCAACATAACCTAAATCCGTACGCAGTGCACGCCACTGTCTCTTGCTATATATAATATATAAATATAAATATTCTTTATATATAAACAAGAATGGTCGTAAAATGCAATTTCAAACTCGTGGACTTAATAAGCAAATAACTAATAAAGTTTATTATCAGCGTTCAAGAATAATCTAAATTATTGGTTGTATTTACTATTAACATCGCACTTTATTATATAATTTGCCGTTGAATTACAATACCCACCGAAGTACTGACAAAAGATAGCCATTTCAAACGATTATTTCATAAATCGACTACCAACTTAAACAGAATACATACAAAAAAAATATATATTAAAATTCCTAAACCGCAGCGCCATTGACGCCTACTTGCACTCGAGACGGTTAAAATTGGTCTTACCATAAGGATCAAGATCCCGTGAATGAAGTTATTATTCTATTTGTAAAGTAACGTTACCGGACTGTGTATCGTGTATTTATTATCGCCCCTACGAGTAATCTCTTTAATATGATCAATAAAATCATAATAATTTGGGCGCGTGAAATTTCAGTTCATCTAATTGAAGCCAAATTTATGGACGCATTTATCTCTTATGGACCGCACTGGACTTTTACTTTAATTTTAAACTATATTTAAAATCGGCGTCAATTTTTTGGAATTTCATAATACTCTTCGTTAATAACCCAGTCATAACTCTACTTGAGTAGTGCTAATAAACTCAAGAGAGAAGATTTAATAAACCATTTTTTATACTGAAACTTCACCATATCCATAAAGCACTTTTAAATTCAAAATACAAGTTAGGTGCAATGGAATTCATTTTAGCAATATTTTTTGAAGTTATACTTCTTTCGGCGCATTTAAGGAAAAAAAATTGTAACGGAAGCAGAGGGGACGAAATGCGCTCGCATCTATTAAACTATCAAAAATTTATTCACTTGAAATTAGTGTTTCAGTAATATAAAAATGTATTTTCGACCATCTTAAATCGAATACCAATCATAAAGATGCTCAATTTAAAAGCCGACGAATGATTGGTTAATGAATTGAAAATTAGAACTGTTTATTGAAATACGATTTTAGTTGTGTACCTAATCGAAATGCCAAATAGGGGCTTCTCGTACAAAATTATGTATTTTATGTTATTGTCGATGTTTTTTAAGAAAGTTATTTAAATCATTTTATTTTGACGTAGAATATGTTTATTAAGAGGGGTAGTCATTGGTATAAAATTGATTAAGAACCATTCGTAACACATTTTTTTAATTTTCACTTTTACCTTATGTTTTATTTTCACCTTTATTGGTATCGGGATGAATATCAAGTACCAGTCAAACATTTTTTAAATCAAATTTTTGTAAGGTGCAAAGTTTTTTCGTAAGTAATGTACCAATTCAATTTTAATTTTATTCATGTATTTATTCTAATTCAATTTGTAATTCATCAAATATTAATATAATTTATTCTAATTAAATTTAATAAACAATCTCAATTTTAATACAACTAAATTAAATTTATTTAAAAATAAAGTTACTTCTGTTGAAATTAACAACTAAACTGTAAACTGCTATTTTCATTTCTCGTCAAATTCTCGGCAAGCTAATGTTTATTATTTCCGCGTAAATTTTTAACAGATAATTTCAGAGTAAAATTTATAATTTATTAAAAAATATTTTGACAAATACACCTCTGGTTAAGGGATAGTTTAAGATTATGTAATATTAACCCATTCGCTGCCGTCACTCCACGAGAAAAATAAAAGTTAACTCCCACACAGTAAAGGAGGAAAAGATACATACGTCACAGTCTTAACTATAGTATTACCGGGATTAATTATGGTATGATCATCTCACTCTGTTATTATCTGCTTTTATATGGAGCCAATAGTAGTGCAAATGAAAGGGAAATATATTTTTTCTCATGTGTCATACAAAACTTCTCAGCGGTTGACGTATAGCTCATGTCTGCCTGATTTAAACTGTTTTTCTCGCTGAAACAATTATAAATAAAACATAAGATTATTATGAAAATGGCATCGTTAACACTGGTCAGAAATAAACTATGGGCCTGATGTTGTTGATTAATATATTTTATTAATGAAGCGATCTTTTAAGTGTATAAAATAATCCACGATTTTATTCACGGGGTAGCGTAATTTAATAATGAAGTGATTTTTTTTATTTTTCTTTTTAAGAGCCATACAAAGACATTTGATAATGCGTACATTGAATAAAAACAAAATAAATGGTTAAGTCCAATTAAAAGCATCTGCAGCATGCACTTTTAATAAAAATAAATGCATATGAAAAAGAAAACACAAATCCAGACAATAAAAGAGGCATTGCCTGCGACGAAAAAAATTTGATTTACTAAAGAGAGCAGCACACCCAGCAGGTACACACAAATTAACAAGTTGCGGTTAACATGCAAAAATCGGAAGTTTCGAAATTCACTAGGACCGGCTACGGATTGTTACGGACACTTTTCTTAAAGTTATTTAAAGAAGCGTTAAACACATCCACCCCATCCAGCTGGTTATATAACCTGCAACTGTTGGTGGTGGGATTGTAATAAATTAATTCTTAAAATATGTTACATTTATGGTTATGAATATGTTTATAAAATAAGCATAAATTCGGTTAAATAATATATTCAATTAATTAACGCCATGACACGCCTACTACGGGCACTTGAACCTAAAAATGATAAACAAACATGAGATTGGTCAGAAAACTCTAGTACACTCAATTTCTTGCCATGCAACCATTCTCAAACAATGAGAAAAATGATCACTAACAACCATTTTGCAGGAGAAATTAAAAGGCAGCTGAAGCGTAGATTATCTTAGTTAGGTTACTTCTGAAAGTGGCTAATTGTCTTAAATACCGGTGACCTCATACATCTAAAACAGAATAAACGTGCAATTAGCAACATGGTCGCCAACCATCAAAAGCAGACTATACAGGGTGTCTCGTAGCTACCAAAAACTTCCAAGGAGTCTTCTTATTCAATTTTGAATATAAAATATCCTTTACGCTTTGGTAGAAATGTTAATAGGTAAAGATATAAGCGACCTCAAAGGTTGTATATTGTTTCAATATTTCTGACCTATCTTCTATAGAAGATAAGGTTTCATGAAATAAACATTTAATATTAAAAATTCATTCGCTTTGATACAGGAAAAATAAAATAAAATGATTAAAACCGATTTGAACCAAAATTTTTCGTAAGGCTTTAATTATTTTATTAGAATTGTATCTAAGTGTTACTTTTACTTTCGCGGTAGTCTAACCTTTTACAAAAGACAAGTCAGAAATATTGAGAGAAAATTGCAGCCTTTGATGTCGCTTAATTCGTCAACTCTTGACATTTCACCCAGCGTCAAAAATATATTTTATTCAAAATTAAAGAAGATGATTTTCCTGAATTTTTTGCTACTGACTACGAGACACCTGTGTATGAAGAAGATGAAGAAGTTAGCTGACATTTGGTGGCTCTGCCCTCAATATTGACTTCACATCTTCGATATTTGTTGATTTGGTCGGTAAATTAATGAATGCAAGTAAATTAAGTATTTATATACATATTTTGAACGTTTTCGTTAGACTTAAAGATTCATTCAAAATAAATTATAAAATAAAACGCTGGTGTTGAAGGGGTTAAACAAAAACTAGCATAAAGTGGCCACACCATTGTAAGTTCTCCCACCGACGTGTAAATTGCCCATTAACATGCCATCTCCAATCCATTCATTATTTTTCATGGAGAAGGTAAACTTGAGCATAAATAAATACGTACATAGGTGAACACCATTATATATTATTGAGAATGAATATACATAGAATATATGAAATCCCAGTCTCGGAGTAATTGCTAGACATGGTGTAAATACACACCTACATACATACGTAGGTAGAAAAATATATGTCGGGTGTAAGGTGATCACGGGGATATGAGCGGGCCAACTTTCATTCTCCTTCATTCCATCTTTAACATTTTGAACGATTAAAAGCATTAAATGAACAAGTGTAATTTTATATGTAACCACAATATTGTCAGATGTCTTGGCTAGGAAGGAATGGATGAAAACAGTGTAAATTAATTAGAGATTTACTAATTAATGATTCAATTTACAAAGTCACAACGAATTAAACTTAACGCTATTCTTTAAATTACACTTTTTCATTCGTAAATATATCTTTCATTCGTAAATAAACACCTTATTATCGCTGGGTAACACGTATTCAACATTCACTAGAACATTCCATCCAGTTCTCTCTCGCAGTATTTATCGCATTTATTTATTTCGCCAATTAATTACTTTGCTTGATTTCGCACCGAACGAACTGTCAACACGACAACTACTGCGCCGCGGCCGGCTCCGTATTTATACCCGAAAATGCTGGTATTTTCGTACTTTCAAGATTATTCTAGTGTTTTCGAGAAGTTTCTCGTTGCTTCTAGGTTGAACCAGGCATTTTTAGACATTTATAGACCTTTCCCGAAGGTTGTATATCACCCTAGATGGTTATAGGCTGGACAAGGAATTCGGACAGTGCATAAATTCTTTTTACCGTCTCTTTATAATATTAATACACAAATAAATTCAGAAAGTATAATTTCTTATTCGCTTGTACCCTATGCCTCTCTTGCATGCTTTGCCATATATCGTACGATACTCACGTATTACTAACTAGTTTTAGAGTAGGATTAGAGATATGATGATTGCTATGACTTTGGTGAAATACCTACAACTAATCATACAAACAGGTTTTCAAGAAAAATTGACAGATAGCAATTATTACAAAACTTCCAATTCTGCCAGTTGATCGTTTACAAACACGTCGTACTATATGTTCGTGAATTGGAGATTGGATATAACTTGTATCTTAAGCGAGATCTAGAACATGCTGTACAACAAATTTATTAAAAATGTTCTCAGGTTTCCACGGCCATTCAGAATTTTCCATGTGTAGTTTTCTGGAACATTCTGCCGTGTATATGTGACCTCTTCGGTTATCGTTTTGAATCCCATTACAGGGTCCATCATCAGGGTTGATGTGAGAGAGTATGCTGAGAATGTGATCCGCTCTTGTTCCAATCTTTTATGTACTTTTTTCTTTTGCAATAAGTCAATAATATCGAAACCCTTAGGACCTTCCACTATTTTCTATAACACACTATCACATTCTGGAATTAGCTCCATCATTCGAGAAAAACCTAGAAAAGCATAGAAGCGACGAGAACCTTCTCCTAAACACTAGAATAATCTAGGAGGTTTGATAATCCATTAGGGAGGAGTAATAACAGCGTTTATGAATAAATGTTCAATATTTTTTTTACACAATGGTATATATATATATATATATAAACAATAACAATTTATTTATTAACAATATTTCCATTTTTTGTTTTTCTGTTTCAGTGTTGTTCCTTTCATCCTACCGTGGTATCTATGTCTGGCAGGATCTTTAAAGAACTTTACACTTCCGCCGTTCTAAATACTGTTATCAAACAGTATTGCTTGGATTCACAATATATTATTATAATTTGCATTCAATAAAATATTGATAATAATAATTGAAGAGCCTTCCAAAACATGTCTAATGATTACAAAATATTCCTTATTTTGAAAAATATTTTATATATAATTATAAAAATTATTTTCGATCGAAGTGCACTCCTAATATCTACACCCATAAGTTACATCTTAATCTACACATATAGTTAATCTTCACCCATAACATAACCTAACAAAATATTCCTAAGTGGTTACCCGTAAACAGTGAGCACGTGCGTACTTCGCACTGAATCGAACTGTCAAACACAACAAGTCTGCGTGGCGGCCTAGATCCGCGCTATTTACATCCAATAACCGAATTATCGAACCTCATAGATGTTTAGGGGAAGGTTTTCTAGGCTTTTCTAGGTATTCCTCAAATAGTGTAGCTAATTCCAGAATGCGGTAGTGTGTTATAGAAAGTAGTGGAAGGTCCTAGAGGTTTCGATGTTATTGACATATTACAAAAGAAAAAAATATAAAAGATTGGATCAAGGTGGACCACATTCTCAGCATACTTTCTCCTTGATTTTCTTGGCCTATTTATTATTATATGTTCACACTCTTGCATTTCTAATCTTTGACTCGGAGTCCTCAACAGCGACAATCATAAGACAGACGTTTATTACACTAACTACACTAATTTCAAGTGCAATTCGTAGTCCCGCATTTTCGCTACATGCCCCGCTGCACCTATTCCCGCTACAATACGCACGCTGCGTTACAATAAAAAATTTACTCTCAATGCACGAAAAGAGGATAACTTCAAAAATTAAACCGATTTCCCTTACTACAAACGACGTGTAGTAAGGGGAAATTATTGAATCATCGTTCCAACCTTTAAATCAAAGTAAAATTTTAATTGAGTACGTGCATCTATAGACTTACCACTATAACTTGGCGTGCGAGGGAGGGCGTCCCTGTCGCGTAACAGAAGTTGTCAGAGTGTAAATTTATTACACAATACATAATGTACAGAATGTCCGGTGACCGGTGTCGTATTAAATACAGAAAACTGTCAGACGGTAATATCGGTCCATTATTCGCTTTCACAGCTTCGCAAAACTTTAATACTTCATTGGAAATTGTTCTTACACCATCCCGGACTGTTTAGGATGTTTTGGACATATTAATTCAGTGTATATTGGTAATCAAGATGTCACAGCTCCCGACCAAATACAAAATTGTACTGAACGACAGGGCTCGGGGTTACCGCCGGGTGCGGGCGGGGCGGGTTTTCGTTCAAAATTCGCCGCACGCCAAGTTACGTTGGGCGAGCATTAATACTTCGATATAACATGCACAATCATTTGAACCGGGTGACATTACTGTTGATTCCATCAGCCAGCTGCACCGCGTCTTATCGCCGTCTTGTATCTTTGTAACTGTTAGTAGGACTTGACATGTCTGCCTGGGGTCGCGCCGGAAGCTGGGTTATCTAACATCCTTCACAGACCATTGTACTTTATCTCATTTCGATACATGAATCAATCACTCTTCCAACACTTCTACGCGTCTGTAGCTTTTTAACGGATAGTATCCCCTAATGAGGTTAGGCCAAAACAATGTTAATATTGTCTAAGCGTCATCATCTTCTTTATCTTTGGATGTTTCTATCCTAGGCTAAGGACTCGACAAATTAATTGAGCAATCAATGCCCAATATGTCTTAATACAATTTTTTTCAGTTTTTAGTGACGTTTTTCCAGTTTAATCCGGAGGGGTCCAGCAGATGCCAAGAAGCTACATTGTCGTATAATTGTTTCTCGGACATTCGCAAGAAATGTCTAAGTAATTTTTAAACTTGGGAACAGCATATTCCAATGTCCTCAATCCATAAAAAACTAACCCATAAAAACCAAGTTTTTATTATACTCCCTTTCTCATTTACTAGCGGAAACTGGTTTGGCGCTTAACCTACGCGTTGGGCTTCGGTCGGGCGACGCTACGAAAGGGAGTAATAAAAAATTTCCAAAAAACCAAAATTACACTGTAATCAGGTTCCGTGTCTACCAGACGCGTTGAAATATTTTCATACAACTTAGTAAGTTGTATGAAAAAACCATTAAAATTAGAAAAATCCAAAAATTTATTAACTTTTTTAACGAAAATTTGATAGATCTTCTTGATCGTCGCCACGAGTCTACTTGCAAAGTTTCAGCTCGATTGGATCACAGGAAAAGGGTAAAAAATCGATCCAAAGTATTTTCGTTAGACAAGCAGACAAGTAGACGCCACGAGTTAAAAGAAAGGAAGTAATTATTGTTTACTTTATAAATCGTTAGACTCAACCCCAAAAAAAAAATACGATATATTATAGATGTATCATAGAGACGAAGCTATTTTTTAAATGGGGAAGTAGTCATGGAAGTCTTTTTGGATGTTCATAGGGCGTATGATCTATTGTACGGCTGGCTAGCTGCTAAGGGATCACTTTACATAATGTAACGTTCACCAATTACACCCATGATAGAATATCACATCTATCAAATTTTTAGGAAGTTTTAACCAACTAATTAACCATCACGCCGTTTCTCCGCATGGGTAGGCAGAGAGGAGAGAATGCCATATTCTTCTGTCTTGGCACGCCTCTTTTACTCCGGCTACATTCATACATTTTCTCATGTAAGGTCTACGGTTGTTGAGGCTTTTGACAAGGCCATCCTCCAATATTTGTAATATTTGAACATGTCTTTCGCGGACGCCTTCTATTCCTGTTACCCCATACATTTTCCTCATTTACCTCATACGTTCTGCATGACCAATCCATCAAATTATTTGCCACACTACAGCCAGCATTATATTCACTTCTAATTTTTTCATTCCTCACTCTATCGACCAAAGATGTTAATTTATTAATAATAGTAGATAATATGTTTAATTTGCTCACCTTGTTTCATATGTGAGTTGTATTTTTACTATCGCCATCTGTGGTTGAAAATTATCATCCCATGATCATAAACATAATATATTTTGATTAGTGATGTTCCCCTGGGTATACAATCCAGTTTTGTGTTCTTGAAAGATTCGAAAGTACTCATAATTTTCTGAAAAATAAATTATTCGTCACACAGACTTTCGAATTTAGAGTGAATTTTGTAAAATGTACCTTATAAATGAACCTGTAATTAAATACTATTTTCTTGCGAATTCGATTCAAAGTAGTCATCAACAATTAAACCAAGGAATTTATGCGTTAAATTCAACCTAAGTTACTGTCACTCTCTTGAGATATTTTTATGAGTTTATGTAACGGCTCCATTCCGATGATTTCCCATACATCGGTACTTCTTAGATTCATTGTAAAAGCTTCAGTGTTGTTGCTGTTAAATTATTGTATTCGCAAATCGGACCAAAGACCTTTCCTAGTATTTTTTTATCAATAAAAAACAATTTGAGATAGCCAACAGAGCTCAGGTTTTTCGCAAATATAAGCAAAATCGCTATATTCGATCGATGAAAATAGAGGGTGACTTGAAAATCATTATCTGACATTATTATATACAGCTTACAAAAATTTGATTGATGTAGTAGACTATGTGTAGTAACTTAAGGTAGTTGTACGATTGGTCGTAGGCCCTATGAACACCCAAAAAAGACTCCCATTCCTACTTTCCCACATGAAAATATAGCTTCGTCTCTATGAGACATCTATAATATACATGGATTGATTTGTTTCTAAGGCTTTGTCTTTACCGGCTTGTCAGTCGCATTTCCCTTAGATTAAAAGGGTTGTTAATGCTGATTAGAACGTTTTGTTTTAATCTTATCTAGAGCTAGATACATCATCTGAGAATATAGTTATCAGCTTGTTAAATGAAGAACTTGACATTCACTTGCTCCGATCAAATGTTAAGGTCAGTATGGATGATAAGACACATTATGTGAGAAGCTGACAAACATGTCGTATTTTTGTTATTTATTTCAATTAAAATAAATTCTCTACGACATTTATCGCTACAAAAGTTTTTTTACTAAAAGAAAAAGATGCTGGAACTGGTATTATATATTAATTTATTTATTTATTGCAAATACATTGTGGTAAGTCATTTTTAATCGAGTATGAAATTAACTTTGTTTTTTTAAATAAAACCCGATTTACCATGTGATGAATCACCTGTTTCTATAGATTTTTTTTTTTATTTTTTTTATTTTGAACTCCAAGATGATTTAAATGCCACGCGGGAAAAATTGAGCTAAGCCCACCTGGCGGAGTATTGGGAGGGAGTTAGTAGCGATTGATCGGATATAGGTTACGGGCAGTTACTAATCAATTCTTATAAATCATATTAATCTTGTGGTAAAGCCGTGTTTGGTACAAATGGTTGACGATCGATGCGGTCCGAGCGGTCCGCATGTGCTTCCCATAAGAAATGCTGAACATGGTTTTCAGAGATTTAGGTCGCGGTTATTGCAGTTTAAGCCGTTAAAAAACCGATTAACGTCTACTCTAAGGTGACGATGATATTGACAGTTCCACGAGGTTTCTGAATTATTGACTTTTTTGCTGGGTTTTTGAAACCGTTTAAGTGTCATTAATCGTGGTCTCGAGTGGATTGCCGCCCAAGAGAGATAGCAGAATATGAGCAAAAGTAAGGAAGGCAGGTCTAATCGGGGGATCGCGAGAGGAAAACGCCCATAAATAATTTATAGGAATTGGCCGTGAAGCACGGATTAAAACGTATACGATGTACCAGAGGGGTGACCTTAACTGAGCGGATAATGATTTAATTTCGTTTCGCGGGAGTCGGATAACATAGGCAGATAGGAAAGTTAACTATAATTCCATTATATTTATCTGTAGACTAACGCTCTGTCGAGAAGCGAATAATGATTCATTTTCGTTTCGCGGGAGTCGGATAACGTGGGCGGATAGAAAAGTTAACTATAATTCTATTATATTTATCTGTAGACTAACGCTCTTCAGGCTTTTACAACAGATAGGAAATTGCGCAATGACGGTATATATAGTTAGGAAAGAGATAACGATAACGTGTAAGCATATTAATGGCACGACAAGAAAAGAATATACTCAAATATAGATACAATATATTAACTATGTAATCACTACAAACCTGTCCGACATTAGCGTAGTCTCATCAGAACGGATAACGAGTATACGATTGGCTATTCTAGCTCAGATTTCGCCGGGTTTGGTAGTAATAACCCACAAAACATAATTGGAACAAGTGTATCTAGATAAGAATATTGTAAATAAAATAATATGAATTTGCGGCCCATATACACATGTAATAAAAGGAAAAAGCGTATGGGGATCTTATAGATGGATGGATAAATGAAACAAATATATATAGGAGTAAATGCAAGTAAAAAGCAAGCATATAAGTACCAAACATAGAAGATCATAGTGTGATAGAAATTCGAAGACGGGAGGAACAATAATGTGAAGTGGAACGGATATAGCAAGAGCATGTAATAATGATAAACGTACAAATACAGACAACTACTTGAGACCGGTTCGACAGATACTGGCAATCTTTCAACACACCTCTAAGAACATGGTGAGTGGTATATAGTTATCAGCGGAGGCGTCCAGTACCTTGGCAATAAATAAGTACTGAATTAATCCGACGCCTTGCCTGCGGCACTGGAGGTTTATTTACTTATTTATTTTATTTATTTTCATTTATTGGTTTTCTTACAGCCATATAATTAATCAATCTTTGAATTGATGTACAGAGTTTTGGGCCTATTACGCGAAAACACATACATACAAACGATAAAAGAATAAGAAAAACATTTCCAATAGTGGGGTTGTGTGAGTGTGTATTTGTGTGTTTATTTATTTATTTATTTATTTTGTTTTGGGAAAAAAAATTAAAAGCAAAACGATCTTAAAAATCTTCCACTGAATTTAAAAATTTACTTTAACTTACATTAATAGTTTATTGTGTTATAGCGAATAGTACTCTTCCAGTATTATATTGTTCGAGAATATTCACTGTCTATGTAACATAGTTATTTTGTGGATCAATCTTACTGCCAATAAAAATAATAATAAATGGTTACAAATTATGTTTAAATTCCGCAACGGAGGGAACTAATACGTCCCTGTGCGCGGAGAGCCGCGGGCATAAGACAGGATTCATTGGATGATCCACGAGAAAAGATCGCCCAAAATTAATTTAAAATTAGGTATAGTACCTTTGAACGATTGTTTTATCTAGGTATGCAGTGTGTACATGTTGAGTGTAGGGAAATTGATACAATGATATAGCAGCCAAGGATCGTTAAATTTCCGATAAAGACGAGTGAAAATACGAGGGAACGGGACATGATAATGGTAGATAATGAAGAAACATCAACTATGATTAGGGGAGTACCCGATAGATTGTGGTTACGGTTGATCAAACGACAATATGGACTGAACTTAGAAATTAAATATTAAAAATTAATTATCGCGCTTGTGAAGCGAGTTCAAATCGTCCGAAGCCACTGAGTCCGTCCCAAAACAGGCACAGGGACGGAGACAGAGACGGCAACAGAAGGTGGGGTTAACTGACATATCCAAGGGGAGATATGGTTTTTTTTTGCCAAACTGAATCTTAGGAACAAAGGTTTGGTTTCAAGGAAAGTAGGATATTGAAAATCCTGGAAACACACGACTTAGGACCTTTGGCTGCTAGGGGGGTTTTAAAATGTCAAGACACAGCAGAATTCAGGGAGTTGGTGTGAACGTCTACGAGAGTGCAAAATCCGCGTCGGTTGTTTCTTTTCGAGTGATAGAACCGTGAGTGAAAGTTACCGTCGACTTAGAGTGTCCCAGTGGTTGAAAATTATAGTTTAATTTCAAGTGAAAGTTGTGTACGGGTAAATATACTCTTCGACATTGTTTATTGCTCACGTTAAAAGAAAAGGGGGGTAGGGGTTTGATTTTATTTTATAAAGGGTAATTAATTTGGCATATTAGAACTTCGGAAATTACTGCGCTTTATTGAGTTGATTAGTCCGGCATATATAGAACTGATATTTGCAGATCTCCGGAAACTAGCTGTGCGTTATAAAGATACCTATTTTATGCTGAACACGCGGGAAATTGTTAATAAGCCTTATAAAAATACCTACCTTATGCTAAATACGCGAGGTCCTGTTAAAAGGGTTTTAACTCAGAGTACGGGTTTGATTTTATTTTATAAAGGTAATTAATCTGGCATATCGGAACTTCGGAAATCACTATGTTCTATAAAGTTAATTATTTTTGTCGTCTTACTAGGTTCACAGAATAATATTCGCAGAATTTCAGGAAAAGGTAGAGTTCAAATTTAGTTAAATTTTCGTTTTACTAAGTATAGTATTGGCGGATCTCTGGAAACTAGCTGTGCGTTATAAAGATACCTATTTTATGCTAAACACGCAGGAAATTGTTAATAAATCTTGTAAAAATACCTATCTTATGCTAAATACGCGAGGTCCTGTTAAAAGAGTTTTAACTCAGAGTACGGGTTTGATTTTATTTTATAAAGGTAATTAATCTGGCATATCGGAACTTCGGAAATCACTATGTTCTATAAAGTTAATTATTTTTGTCGTCTTACTAGGTTCACAGAATAATATTCGCAGAATTTCAGGAAACGGTAGAGTTCAAATTTAGTTAAATTTTCGTTTTACTAAGTATAGTATTGGCGGATCTCTGGAAACTAGCTGTGCGTTATAAAGATACCTATTTTACGCTAATCACGCGGGAAGCTGTTAAAAGATAAAGGAGTTGTTACTAACAGATTCGATTTTAAATAAGTCTTATAAAATACCTATCTTTGCTAAATACGCGAGGTCTCATTTTAATTTTTACATTTGTAAGGCATATAATATTTCGTTATATGAAATGTTTCGATTAGACCGGGTTTATTTTAGTTATCGAAAGAATATTTAGTTTATTTTAATATTTTTTTTTGTTTATGTTTAATAGTAAGAGTCCGTTAAAATTATAGCAAATAAATTCTGGGATTAAAAATACGTCTAGTGAAAAATATATAGCTGATCTCGCGGGGTATCAGGTTCAGCCATGATAATCTAGATTTTCATTTCGTTTAAAAGTATATAGAATAATCTCGTGAGAATCGGGGTTTACTTACAATTTCACAGATGTGTAAATTCCATTATTCTAGAAAATTATATAAAATAATCTCGTGAGAATCGGGGCTTATTTACAATTTTACAGATGTATGAAATTTCATTATTCTAAAAAAATTATATAAAATAATCTCGTGGGGGTCGGGGTTTATTTACGGTTTTACAGAAGTACAAGTTTCACTATTTTATAAAGTATATAAAATTGCTTCCGTTCGGCCCGGGTTATCTTATATTATATAGGAAAACATAGGTCCCGCGCTATTAAAACATATAAAAACGTTTCATGTGGCCGGGATTATTACGCGCGTTGGGGAAAGTCTATAAGGTAAAAATATGTTTAATTTGATTCTGGTTATTTTATATTTTATGAAAGATATTTGCCTCGCGGACTTAAACTATGAAAAATGTTTCAATTAGTTCTGGTTATACTTTAGGAGTGATGTAAACTTCGCGGTTGTATAATTTGGGGTACTTCGTATTGTACGAAAACGTAAATCTCGCGTATAAAAACGCGTATAAAAAAAACGTATATCATGTATTCAAACATATAAAAACTTCTAGTACATTGTTTCGATAGACCGGGGTTGTATTATACTTATAAAGATGTTATAGGGCCTCGTTATATTGAAAATATATAAAAACCGCCTGGGGCCGGGTCTCCTTATTTATAAACTATATAAGATTTCGTTACATTTAGTTATATAAAATGCTATCGTTCGGGAATTCGCGTTTCATTTTAAGCATATATAAATATAGGGTCCCGTTTTAAACAATGTTAGTGTTTCGTTTAGAATTCGCGCCTTCATTTAATAAATATGAAACATGTAGATTTCAATCAGAACTATTTTAAAATGATTCGTTTAGAAATTCGCGTCTTGTATTATAAATGTGAAAATTATAGTATTCGTTTTGAGCTAAAACGTGTGAACATAGAAACACTACAGCTTTGACCGCTATTTTGTTTACTATGCCTAGGACATTCTTGCGGTTTATTAGGCCTGATGATAAAATTTAAACTCTTACTCTGTTTAAAATATACGTAGTGTCTCCGCCTAGATTGGCTTCACGATATACCTTATGAAATTTGTAAGTTCCGTTGTCCTAAAATTATATAAAATTACCTTCGTTTAGATCGGGTTATATCATATTCCTCGTGGAACGCGTAAACCTCGTTGTCCTGAAACTAAATAAGGATGTTTCATCTAGACCGGGTTCATTTTACATTTTAGGAAGAATATAAGTCCCGCGTCTTTCACTACATAAAATGGATTTGGTAAGATTGGGGTTGTTTATACTTGTAGAAATTACAGAATCCCGTTATTCCTAAACTATATTAAAATGATAAATTATATTAAAATGATTTAAACTATATTAAAATTTGCCGGAGAGTGGATATCAAATATTCGAGATGATAATAAAATTATTTATTTTTTTTTTTTTATTTATTTGTTTACG
Source organism: Agrypnia vestita (assembly GCA_016648135.1). Classification (NCBI taxonomy): domain Eukaryota; kingdom Metazoa; phylum Arthropoda; class Insecta; order Trichoptera; family Phryganeidae; genus Agrypnia; species Agrypnia vestita. The sequence goes on from JADDOH010004340.1 coordinate 25,991, forward strand.
CCCATTAGGCTTTTACATAAAGAGTATAAAATAAATTTCAAAAAGCACATACATTAAAAGTTTCAGGAATAGCACCAAATCATGAGTATAAAAATTAAAAATGTAGAGTAGGTAACGAGCAGCAATGCGTATAGGCTTTTACATGAAAAAATATATCATAAAATTAAAAGAACATACATTAAACAATATAAATTACAAGTAGCAAATTATTAAAAGTACCGGAATAGCACCAAAACATGAGTACAGAAATTAAAAATATAAAGTACAAAGCGGCAATGTGTACGAAAAATATATATTACCCACCATTACATATTAACAGCTGAAGTCAGTAACGAAGCAGTATTGCCTCTTTAAGTGTAAACTTTACTTTCTCCAGACTGTCGACGAAGATGTCAATCATGCAACCATATTCATTACATTATATTAAGAATAATATAATTTTGTTATCAATGCACAAACTTGGCAATGAACTACCTACATATGTCGACATTTTAAATCTATCTCTCTCAAAATTTAAAAAAAAACACTATATGATCATTTCTTTTCAAAATATTAAATTTTTATATAATGTCTTAAATTTTTTATATATATATAGCTGGCTATTCAAATTTAATATTGCTATATTATCGGTGAGTAAAAATTTCTGAGATCACTACTTTACACTTTTTTGCATATATACTTTTTTACATATATGTCTAACCTCATTATGTTTAAACTATGTATATATACTTTTTTTACATTTATACCCTTTAATTTTCTTTTACATTTAATCGTTTGTTGTATTTTAATTATGTATAAACCTGCTACTTTACACTTTTGCATATATACTTTTTTTTTACATATATGTCTAACCTCATTATGTTTAAACTATGTATATATATACCTTTTTACATTTATACCTTTTATTTTTCTTTTACATTTAATCGTCTGTTGTATTTTAATTATGTATAAACCTGCTACTTTACACCTTTTTGCATATATACTTTTTTACATACATGTCTAACCTCATTATTTTTAAACTATGTATATATACTTTTTTACATTTATACCCTTTATTTTTCTTTTACATTTAATCGTTTGTTGTATTTTAATTATGTATAAACCTGTTGTAAAAGGCTATTGTATCGGACAGGTAGAATTATGACGACGGGATGATGATGATGATGATGACCCGTCTGATATGACGATGTGATGATGATGATGACCCGTCTGAAGTCAAGAATTTTGGCCCTTACGGAGGGCTCAGGTCCGTTGTATGGGCCCACCTCGCCTCCAAGCGGATAGTCGGCGCGGGCACTGAGCCGGCGATATGTGACATCTCCGACGGAGGGCGTTGGAAAAATTCCACGAAGAAATTACATTTTTGGTCTTATCTTGTAAAGTGTTGAAATATTTGAAATACTTAAGAAAATGAAATATTTAAGTTTGATGAAATATTTAATGAAATATTTAATGAAATAATAAGAATTAGATAAGACATTTGTAAATGTAATACTGAATAAAATTGATGTTTCGTGGTCTTGATATACAGGGAAAGCTCGCGCGATGGGAATAAAATTATTTTTAAATCGCGCGGAGCGCCGCGGACTATCATAGAATGGCCGCTATTTTGATGGAATTTATGTAAATGTCCTGCCTTGAAGAGGCGAGGAAGTAAAAATACATAAGTATTTAAATGTGCCAAATGAGTCCTTTGTGTGGTATTGTAAAGTAGAAATTAAAATAAAAAATGTTTAAATTGAGAGTAAAATATCTCGCGTGGGCCCTTGACCGCGCCGCCTGTAGGTATACCGCGCGGGTAATGGAAAAAACCCGGCGCCATAGTAGCGCCGTGCGTCTGGAATTGAGGGCCAAAGCGAATATTTTTGAACTCTGATTACGGACGTTACAGACATCCTAGCGAGCTGAAACATTTTTTATTGTGTTCCTCGTGTGAACATCTATGGGAATGATATGTTTTTGCTTATTTGAAAGTTAGCTACTGCGCTTTGTTTGAGGTGACACACTTTGTCTGCCTATTACGCAATTAATATCTATCCGACATACTTGAAAATATCACCAAAGGATGCGCTTGGTTGAGATCTATCGAATGGTATAACTTAGAATCTCGTAAAATCATGTTTACTATTTTTAACCGAATTAAATGTAAATTAATTCTTGAAAATGCCGCGGTAAATCGGCATATTTTGTTGAATAACTAGGTAAATTCACTCTTGCGGTTCCAGTAAACGACATCATCCTATGGGCAAGACATAGATGGTATAGATGATGTGTTAAAATCCCCGTGGGGGTGGCGTTTAATTTGCTATCGATTAAAATATTTAATTTTAATCCGCGAATCGGCACGGGAGGCCGACATTTTGCGCTCCAAGCGCCCGGTGAATCGAGCGCGCTGATTGGTCGGCGTCGCGAGACAGGGGGAAGCTTTCCGCACTGTATAAATACTGCGCCGGGCGGGCGAGTCGCTCATTCTGCTGGGAGCCTCTGCCGAGTACGCCTACTGGAACATTTTATTCTGCGTTTTACTTCACACCCTGCTTGACCCCTGCTTTTCTTCTTTGGATTTGGACTCTGGATTTTATACTGACTTCTGCATTTGGACTTGGCTACGATTTTGGATTTATTGGACTTGTTTTTACCACCTGAGGCGACGACTTGGCTTGGATTCTGGACTTGGAAAATTTTCTGCGCTCTACACTCCCGGCCTGCGAGTACATCGGGGCTTCGGAAGCGAACTCAGCGGACCGCACCTGTTATTTAATTGTTTCCGTGCGGAACAATTGGTCCTTCGAGCCGGATTGCTGAGTTTCGCTTCACCACAGCGGAGCCAGGAGGATGTCGCGATCTGGGAGCCACCAGGAGCGCATGGAGGACCGGCGGACACAGCGCGGCCGATCATCTACTTCGGAGCGGTCGCGCTCT